>OX333075.1:22398445-22423330 GCA_946863875.1 Alloplasta piceator
TCGAAACTCGCTATCGACAAATCTTAGAGTCAAACTCATATCCACCCTGGTTTTTCCTCATCTCGACTATTGTTGCTTAGTCTTTAACCACCTCACTCAAGCTCTCAATCTTAAACTACAGAGACTCATAAATGCCTCCATAAGATTCATTTACAATTTGCGTCGGGACGATCATGTCTCTCCCTATCGTCTCCAACTTCAATGGCTATCAGTAGAAAATCGGCGGCAATATTTTCTCGGCATTAGTGTCTACCATATTGTCTATCTCTCTTCTCCTTCCTACATCTCATCACTCTTTCACCGTCCTGACGCCTCAATCCGCCGATCCTCTCGCCTACCACCGTCCTCATCCTACTTCCTCATACCAAACCATCGCACCAATACTTTCCGTAACTCCTTTCAACTCTCCGCCGTATATTTCTGGCATTCCTTACCTCCTACAATAACCTCAGCTCCTTCTCTCGCCACATTTAATTCTAGGCTTCACGCCCATCTCCTTGCTATCGAATTCAACGAACGGAATGATCAGGGCTAGATGTTGACGCAGACGCTAACGTGAACGCAAAGCTCCTCCCTCACCTTTCTTTACTCGAAATATCAATTTTGTCTCCTTAGACTGTTCTGTTGAATTAGCGAACCAGCGTCAAACATGTACTCGCAACATTCGTTATTGTTTAAGCCTTTTCTAAGACATTGTACTACTAAGCATCTCCATTACTCACAGAGGAACTTTGAACTTTGAATTTATATCCTAATTAGTTTTAAGTTTACCATTTATATTTAACCTTTACTTTGCTCTTATCTAATTTTATACAACACTTATGTATACCTTCGCCATTATTATCTTGTTAGCCTCATAGCTTGCTAGGGCTTAATAAAAGTATCAATTAATCAATCAATCAATCCCCCTCTCTCTCTCCCCCTCTCTCTCTCTGCCCCTCTCTCTCTCTCTCTCTCTCTCTCTCTCTCTCTCTCTTGAGAATGATAGACGTATGTTACATCGCGCTGAAATTCAAGCAGTCGTAACTTTAGAAATACCCGTCAAAAAAATAATATTGAGAGTGTGTTTTATACGTGATGCGAATTTCAATACGTGGCCAAAGTGCGAAAAAATAAGCATGACTAGTTCTGCAGTTATCAGTGTTTTTATCCTGTATGTTTCTCGACACCGAGCATATTAAAGTTCGAGTGCTTCGACATCGATATCGCGGTGAGCGTCTGTACGGTAGACGCTGAACCGACCGCGCACACTTAAATCTGTGTGGGTAAATACGTGTAATTTCGAAGACGTCAAAATACAGGTGTGATCGAGAAATATAAACATCGAGATCTAAGGACCTTGACTGTGGACAATAAACTCTGGTCAGTGTGCTTGGCAATCGACCGACACATCTCTGTGTGTGTATACCATCATACACTAACATTTGCAGCATTTTACGGTGTGTACATATAAATGGGTGTATACAATCTGACACCTGTGTGCGATAAGGGTATCTCGCAGGATGAGTTCATCACCGATAATAATAAAATGCGACAAATGTAAAAAAGCAGTGCACACAGAGATCCATCACTGCACCTTGTGTGTAAAAAACTTTCACCCGGGATGT
This sequence comes from Alloplasta piceator, assembly GCA_946863875.1. Classification (NCBI taxonomy): domain Eukaryota; kingdom Metazoa; phylum Arthropoda; class Insecta; order Hymenoptera; family Ichneumonidae; genus Alloplasta; species Alloplasta piceator. Next base: position 22,400,053 of record OX333075.1, read on the forward strand.
TTAACATTTCATAAGGTTTTAAATGAAAAAAACAATTGGACACCGTGTAAGGCAAAAGTGGCGGTAACGACAAGGAACAGTGAAAAAAAGAAGACAAATCAACGTAAACGCGAAGAAGGAGCGGAAACGCAAGGAGACGAGATGGAAAACAGCGAAGAAAATATAGAGGGAGTTTACAGAAAAATAAAGACGGAGCTGAGGAATATGAAAAGTGAGATAATAACAGAAATTACAAGCTCATACCTTAAAGAAACGTTAAGAGAAATCATTGCAAGAGAAGTAGAAAAAGCCACGAAGATACTTACAAATCAGATAGAAAAATTGAAATTGGAGCTTAACAAAACAAAAAGAGTCATGGATCATAAAATCGAGGGAACAGAGGGAATGAGAGGACATGAGAGTGAAAACAGAAATTCAAACGGGAATAGCACAGTAAGAGAAAGCTACGCAGAGAAAGCGAAGAAGAATAATAAAGAGAGAGTGATAGTGGCACCGGCAAAGAATCAAGAAAGCACAGTAACGGAGGATGAAATAAGAAATAAAGTAAATATTATGGAACTTGGAAGCGGAATAGAGAAAATCGTAAAAGGATCAAGAGGTAAAATTATACTGGGCTGCCAAAGAACAGAGGACAGGGAGACACTGAGTAACGAATCAAAAAAAAATCTCGGCGAACGATACAAAGTTCACGTTCCAAGACAAAAAAATCCGAAGATAAAAGTGATAGGAATAGAAGAAACTTTAAATGAAGAATCTCAAGAGGAATTCGCGTACAGGATCAGTGTTTAAAATAGACTGGATATAGATAGAGAGGATTTTATCATCAAAATAATAAAGATGAGTCAATCCAAAAATAAGGGAGGTGTTATGATTATGGAAGTGGACCCAATCACACACAAAAGACTTGTGGAGCAACAAAAGATGATAATAGGATGGAAAAAATGCAGAGTTTTTGACCATATAAGCTGTATAAGATGCTTCAAATGCTGTGGATACAATCACATGGCGCGTGATTGTAGAAACGAACTGTGTTGCAGAAAATGTGCCGGAAATCATAGAGAAGAGGATTGTGAAAATGTCGAGAAAAAATGCGCAAACTGTGTAAGAATGATAGAGAGATTCAACTTAAACGACATCGACACAAATCACGAAGCTACTGACAGAAATTGTAAAACTTACAAAAAAGCGATAGAACATGCAAGTAGAAATATAAATTATTGGTCTGAATAGCAATTAAAATGAATTAAAGAAAACAAAAAGTCACCATATATGCTGATATTAAACGTACAGGGTTTCCTTACAAGAAAAGATGAAATAGTAAACACGATAAATAAATTTAGACCACAAATTGTATGCCTTACTGAAACACATATTGTAGATGAAATCGAGGACTTTGAATTAAAAATAATAAACTATAACTTCGTACGGTGTAACACGGAAAACAATAGAACAGGAGGAGTAATTACCTACATCAAACAGAACCAAAATTATGAAATAATGAGTAATAATGCAATAGAAAATAATATGTGGATTATCACAGTCAAAATTATAGAAAAAAAAGAAAATATCATAATAAGTAACGTATATCATTCACCCAGCACTAGTGATGGTAGGTTCATTGAATTAATTGACATAGAAATAGAGAAAGTATTAGATAGAGACAGAATATTTGTAGTTGGAGATTTTAACATTGACTTGTATAAAGAAAATCATTATGTAAGACGATTAAAGAAAAATATGTTATGCTTAGGATTAAAACAGTACATTATAGAACCGACAAGAATAACCAAAGATACAGAAACAATTATAGATCATGTATACTCCAACTTCTATGCAGACACAACAGTGCTATTATCACCGAAAATCTCTGACCATCAATTGATTCGAGTAGACATAAATATAGAGGAGGAGGAAATTAAAACACAAAAAATACAAAAACGAGATTATACAAAAATAAATGAAGAAAGTTTTATCGAGAGACTGAAGATTAATTTAAATAAAATAAGATATTTAAGAAATGTTGAGCTAAATCAATATGCGGATGGACTAATATCGGGAATAATAAAAACAATGGACGAAATAGCTCCCCTACAGACAAAAATAATAAAAGCAAAATGGCAAAATAAACCGTGGATAAACGACGAAACTAGAAAAGCGAGTAGAGAAAGGGACACAGCGTACAAAAAGGCAACGGAAACAAAAACGACAAATGACTGGGAGAGATATAAATATTGCAGAAACAGAGCGGTACAAATAATAAGAAAAAGTAAAAAAATATATTATGAGAGTAGCATTGACAAGGTGAAAGCGGATCCAAAAAAAATGTGGACCACTATAAAAGAAATGATAGGATCAAAAAACAGATTAATAATACAGATTACATAGTATTTAACTCAATTAAATATACGAAAACCAAAGAAATAGTTGAAGAATTTAACACATTTTTTATAAGAAGTATAGAAGAAATAGTAAGAGATATAGATACATTGGACACAAACGAAGTAACGGAAGAACATGGTGGTGCGATAATATTCAGTCAATTCGAAGCAGTTGAATACAAAGAGATAAATGATATAATAAAAAATCTAAAGAATAAAGCGGGAACCGCGGAAGGCATAAACAATGATATAATGAAGTGGATATGGAAGGGAGAAGGGGAATATATATTGAAGATTGTAAATAGATCGTTAAAAGAAGGATTATTTCCGGAAAAATGGAAAGTTTCTACAGTGGTGCCAATACAAAAAGTGCAAGGAAGTAAAAAAGCTGAAGAGTATCGCCCCATAAATGTTCTTCCGATTTACGAAAAAATACTTGAAACACTAGTAAAAAATCAATTATTGCAGTTCTTAGAAAAAAATGAAATACTTGTTGAACAACAGTCAGGTTTTAGAAAGGGACTATCTTGTGAAACAGCAATTCAGAAAACAATAATTGAATGGAGAGAATATATGGACAAGAGTGAGATGATAGGTGTAGTATTTATTGATTTTAAAAGAGCTTTTGAGACTATAAACAGAAACACACTGATAGATAAATTGAGAAAATATGGTATTGGAGGGGAGGTTCACAAGTAGTTTAAATCATACTTAACAAATAGAAAACAAAAAGTAAAATATAAGCAATTATTGAGGTCAGAAGAAAAAGAAATTAAACATCGGGTACCACAAGGGACAGTGCTTGGACCGCTTCTATTCATAATATACATCAATGATATTATTAAAGTGCTCAAATACAGTAGGTGCAAAATGTTTGCAGACGATATGATTCTCTACGTAAATAGTCGGGACACAGAAGAAATAGAATATAAAATTAATTATGATCTCAATGAAATAGATAAATGGTTAAGACGAAACTCACTTAAATTAAATGCTAAAAAAACGTATTTTATGCTCATAAGAGATCCACATAAAAAAATAAATAGAAACACGTGCCTAATAAATATTAAAAACACAAGAATTGAAGAAGTTGAAGAAACAAAATATTTAGGAGTGATTGTTGATGAAAATTTATCGTTTAATAATCATGCAGAATACATGTGCAAGAAAATATCAAAGAAGATAAACTTTTTATACAGAATAAGCCAACACATAACACCGTACACTAGAGTCACTATATATAAAACGATCATTGCGCCACACTACGAGTACTGCGGTAGTATTATGTTAAACATAAATAGCCATTATATGGCAATGTTACAAAAGACGCAAAATAGAGCGATGCGAGCGATATTGGGCTGCAATATATATACTCCGGTGAGAAGCATGTTAGAAGCAACGAGTTTCATGAGTGTCCATCAAAGAATGGTATACAACGTATGCATCATGATTTATAAAATGGATAAAAAGATTGGACCCGATTATTTAAATAGAGAAGTGATAAGAGTCAGCGAAAGACATAGGTATAACACAAGAAATGCCCAAAATCTAGATATAAAAAGATGTAAAACAAGGACGGGAGAGAAATCAATAAAGTACAACGGATTTAAATTTTACAACAATCTACCAAATGATGTGAAAAAACAGACAAAATTAAATGTTTTTAAACGTGAACTATGTACATATGTTAAGACACAAATATCAACATGGAAGTAACAGTGGGTAAATTTTTTTAAATATAATGACAAATAGATCTAGTGTAGCGTACGCTTATTGAAAAAAGACAAAAGCATGTAAGGGAAATAAAGAAAATGTGGGCGTTAATTATAAATAATAATCGATGAAGTAAATGTAAGTAGTAGTAATAAGTAATAGTAAGAACATAGAAATAAGAAACCAATTGCTATGAAGCAGTGGCAAGCTGTACACTGCGGAAAGTAGCCAAAGAGCTAAATAAATCGATTCATTCATTCATTCATTCTCTCTCTCTCTCTCCCTCTCTCCCCCCCTCTCTCTCTCTCTCGCTCTATTTAATCCCTACATTATCGACGTTTCATCGTCGTCCAGTCTTTCTCCGACAACCGTGGATGAAAATTAATTACATTTACAATTACAATACAATTAAGAGGGGGATAAATTAATTAACAATTAATTGTCAATTGAGAGGCTAAAATGCGTTACAGCTAATGCTAACGAACTCATACGAGCCCCCTAAATATTATAGGTTACTCGTCAGAATCCATGGTGCTGCCCTTTCTTGCGATTACGTGCCGCCTCGCTAATGATACCGACATATGTTGTTACGTGTGCAGAATTTTAGAAACTTTACTGACGGAAAAACTTATTTCAACAAATTCTACGAGATATAGAATCACGGTATAACGAGTCGAAATAAATACTTAACATTATTACGCTTGTTTATCAGTCATATTATACATATTTATCGATTATATTATACACTAGTTGTGCCCGCGGCTTCGCCTACGTGGAATTCAGGTTTCGGAAGAGCATCAATTTATTTATTTATTTTTCACCCCCTTAAAATTTTATTTTGCCAACAAAAGGTAGCCCATGTTCATTCTGAAGGTCCATTCTATGTATATGACAAAATTTATCAAAATCCGTTTAGCGGTTTAGGCGTGAAAACGTAACAGACAGACAGACAGACAGAGTTACTTTCGCATTTATAATATTAAGTATGGATGGATATGGAAGTATGGAAGTATGGATGTGGATATTTATCAGTCACTACAACGTCAACAATAAGTCTTTTAAGAATAGGTTTTTTAAATAACATTTAAAATAACTTTTGTTTTAAACAAAATTTCGCGTACTCTTTTGATATCATTTGCTTATTTATTCCTTTCGTCTTCAAGGATTTTTTTTTCTTCGCCAGAGTTGAACATCGTGCTGTTATGCTTGCTTATTATTTTATCCGCAATTTAAAATTCGTAACAACATTGGTTCTTCATTAGACCTTTGGTTCGCAATATTGCACTCATTGATTCGGTGGTCAATTTATTTCGCAATTTCGTTTGGTTTTAATTGATTTGCGAAAATAATCGCTTGACGGTGGCGGTGCTGTGCGGCCGTATCATCAATGTTCTCACAAATGTACAAAGATTTCCATATGCCATCTTTCCATCGCCAAGATAAATTCCGGAAACACCATCCAAAAATTGGCAGGGGTCGTTCGATGTTGACGTTTTTATGAAGAGGGCGTTCCTAGGAATACGCCACTCTCCCTCAATTTCGTTTCAAACCGACTTTATGACCGGAAATGCTTCTACGAGAGGAGCAATTGAAGCTGGTCGAGTTTTCACGATGTCGGGATCGATAAGTTTTATTTTCTTGAGCCCGCGTTGGTATTCCGAATTCAGCGGGAAACGTGTGTAGATTCGGTGTGCCGCTTTGACATAGAAATCGAGACATATCTGTTGGAATTCACGGATGGTGTCTCTCCCTTCAACCCAACTAGAGAGTTGGCTTAGTCTGGCAGTGACAGCTGGACCAAACTAGAGTTTTTTCGACTCCACGCAGTTCGCGAAATTCTTCTATTGGATTGCAAAAAAATCGTTCTTGGTGAAACACTCATCTTTTATATAACATTCGAGAATCGTTTTATAAATGCTCGGAATTCCCGAATGTATCAGATGAATTTTGGATACCTTTGATTGCAATTCTCTGTTGAGATCGCTAAAAAGCGGCAATGCTAAACTCAAAAATTGTAAATACATTTTTGTAATCGGATCCATCAGTAAATCATAAATGGCAGGGACCGAGGCATTATCCACGTTATTGCTTGCATTACGCTCGGATGTAAAGTATGGCACTAGTGTATCGTATTGTTCGAGAATTCGATCCACAACACTTTGCACAGATAGCCATCATGTTTGGCTCGGATGAAGCAATCTCAGAGGCTTTTCCGCCGCAAAAGTTGGAAATTCTTCGTACTCCTTTATTCTCTTTAAACTTTGGTGCATGTAATTGAATGTTTGTCGAACGAGCCCCTCAATATTGCCGGGAAGAACGGTACAAGATTTTGAGGCGCCAAGAGCGAAGGAATGGCAAATGCATTCAAGAATAAGAAGATTTGGGATATCGTTCTTGAATAATGTCGAAACTGAGTGATTTTTTCCCGTCATCACTGATGCTCCATCCGCAGCAACTCCAATCACATTGTCTTTAAACGGGATGGCATTTTTCGTAAAAAAAAAACTCGAAAATAAGTTTATGCATGTTCAATGCATTGGCTTCCGCCACCTCCAGAATGCTTACAAACTTGTCTCGTACCTTTCTACTTTTCAAAATACTTGCTACAATAGCGAGGTGCTTAGTCGAACTTACATCCGTTAATTCATCGATCAAAATGAAAAATTTGTTCTCCTGCATTGCCTCAACCGTTTCTTCGAAACTGCAGCTGCTTATCACGTTTGTCGTGATTGCTGTATATTTCATTTTTCCACAAGACATGTTGTTGACTTCTTTTTCCAGATACAAGTTTTGAATCAGGTGGATCAAATGATCGGCTAAATTAAAGGATCCTCTACAGTACACTATATTCCTGCAATGTGCTGAAATGTTGCACGACAACATTGTAATATTGCAAGAAACATTGCAGCACTCTTGCTACAATGTTGCTATGTCCGACGAGTGAAATATTGCTGCAATTTTCCGAAATATTCCAGAAATATTGCATCCAATCAATATGCAATATTCCGGCAATATCACTCGTATTGAATATTCAATATTTTAAGAATATTACCTGCAATAGAAACTTTATCATTTGAATTATCGCAAAAAATAAAAATATGTAGTTTTCAGTCCATAGGACTGCGCGACCACAGAGCGTAAATATTCCAACAATTGATTGTTAATTGAGGATCCCGATGCTGGTAATACACCGGACCTTTATCGGTGCTCGGTGGCTCTTTCGCCAACGCCCACCGACCGCCGCCACCTAACGGATCTCAGGCGAAGTGCCGAGATCGTGGCAGGCCCCAGGTCATCCCGTTACAGTATATAGTCATATTTTACGAATAAGTATCATTCAGGAACAAAATAAATTTTGGTTTTATAGCTTTTTTGATATTGAACATTTTTTCAATACGAATATCACAATGTCTTAATTATATTAATATCACATGTCTCATTAGTATCAAAAGCAGAACAAAATTTTGAAAAGAAATATAGCTGAGATGTTTTAGTGCAATGTTGCCGAGCAATGTTGCCACAACATATCTGCAATATATCATTGCAGTATTGCACGTACAATATGACAACATTGCTGCAACATTGAACTGCAGTGGCAGTCGATAACTCGAAAGACGTTGTGGTTCCTCGATAATTCGATAGATGGCGTTGATCACTGCATGGGTTGCCATCTATTGCATTATTGAGGAACTATAGAATTATCGCCTCAACTTCGCCCTTATGTCATCCGTTGTCTCGTTAGTTTGTTAGTAATACTAGTATCCGTGGTCTCGTTAGTAGCTTCGCAGTCATACATGTAAAATAAAATTAAAATTATTAAAAAATTCCCATAAAATTTGAAGATACAGTTGAAAACAGATTTGAAGAAATTTGGCGATCCGATTTGACGATTTTTATTTTTTGGATCTAGCAAACTGCCGGAAATGGATTAAAAATGTATGAGCGCTATGTGGTAGTCAATACACATGATCTCATTGAAATTTTGCAGAAAGGGAACAGTAGGTAGTAATATTTAGCATAATATTAGTGAAAAGTACACAGATGATATTTAGAGAGCATATAATATTAAATTAATTTCGTTTTAAGACTTATTTCGTTCCGAGTTACTGACTGACTCTGGTGGTGTATCATATGCTCCCCAGCTTTAACCTCCAAATAAAAGTGTAGAAGCCCGTGTTTAGCTTGATATATCTAATTCGAATGTTCGTTGACCCCTGTTTTTCAATATATCATCTTATATACAAACGGTCGAACTGTGGGGAACAAAGAGTTGCAAAGTCAACCTTGCCGTAAGCTGTGTGTATAACCATGAATAATGCTACATTTTCAATTAATGCCATCTTGCTTAAATAGTCGTTAAGGGGCCTTGAAATTTTCGGAGTACTAAATATTGAACCTCGACAATATCATATAAAAAAATCAGTGTTTAATCTTATACTACGCCCGGCGCTCATATATCCTTAAAAGTCTACTGAGAGGTTCCAGCGTGATCAGCCTGGAGCGACTTTTTACTTCATCGGGCAAAAATATTATAAGCGACGTGGCATCATTAAAAAAGTCCGTTATAGATTGCGAAAGGCCATAGCCGGCTAAGTGAGCGGCCCAAGGGTGAGCGGCCCCCACGCGCATTCATTCCAAATTTTGGCCAAAAGTTGCGTTTAATGGATTACGAACTCACCCCAAATTTCAACCATGTAGCTGCACTAGGAACAAACATAAAAATACAACTAGTATTTTTGGAGAAGATTTTTTTTCTCAGGATCTATCAAACCGATTTTCATGAAAAAAATATATGTTGTTAATATATTTAAGGCCATTTATAGGAAAAATCAAGAACCCAATCCCACGAACGGAACTACCCGAAAAAAATTATTTTCGTTTTCGTGATTTTTTTTTCGGTTACTCGCTCACGAAATACAATTACCAGTTTCTTTGTATTAAACAATCGGACCTCTTTCTATAACATATAATTTTTCCAAGTCGATCGAAGAGGTGGAGCATAGTTAAAAAAAATAAAATACACTTTTTTTGCAATTTCTTTTTGTTTTCGATGTCATGACAACTACAAAAAAAATCCGGACAGTTATTATCAAGCGCAGTAGAGTTTCCTTGTCAGTTTTATCGAAAACTTTACCACAAAAGCATGAAGCTATACGCAAAGCTTTTCTATGATAGTATATCCCCGTTTTCGGCTACCTGGCAGCGTCCGGCAATCGCAAGACGCGACGTGCTGCAATTACGAGGATGTGAAAGACCTGTATTACCATCGTTGCAGACTTGAATTTTCGAACAAATGCCATTTCCAAATTATTCAACCAAATGGGCTGAAAATTTAGGATGCCATTACGGTAATAGTATTCTAGGGCCTCAAACTCAGAAAATTTCGATAGCGCAAAAAAAATACAGTTTTTTTATCAGGTGGAATCTGTAATGCAGAAATGGATTTCCCGTTGTTTTACATTGTTCAATTGCGAATATTCTTAGTTTTAGGCTCTCGAGCAAAGAATAACTCAGATGACGTCGGTAAAGTAGTGAGAATTTTCGCGACGCGCGCCACCGCTAGATGGCAAGGTATGAAAATTCGATCCCGTTATCCGTTTAGTGATATATCTATATATGCTCATAGCTATATGTATAAGCACATAAATATAGTTCTATTCATCGGCATTTACTATACAATTTTCGAACAAATGCCATTTCGGCAATTTGTCACGTACAGCAATTTTGAAGTGCCCAGTATCTGCGTTTTTCTTTGCTCTAGAGCCTAAAACTGAGAATATTCGCAATTGAACAATGCAAACATCGGGAAATCCATTTCTGCATTACAGATTCCACCTGATAATAAAACTGTAATTTGTTTTTGCGCTATCGAAATTTCCTGAGTTTTAGGTCCCGCAATACTATTACCGTAATGACATCCTAAATTTTCACCCTATTTGGTTGAATAATTTGGGAATGGCATTTGTTCGAAAATTCGAGTCTGCAACGATGGTAATACAGGTCTTTTACATCCTCTTAAGGGGAGGCTGAATACCGACATTAGCACCTCGAAAATGGATTCCAAACTTGCTCAAGCACGAATGGATGAAAATCAATAAAATTTTTACAGTATCATCAGAATTATGGCACAAATGGAACCCCACTAAATTTTTTTCGAAAAACGGAAGAAAAAATTACAGATCCGATAATTATCAAAAATCTGTAATTGAAAATATTAAATTATAATGTTTTTACGACATTTCGGCTAAAACCAAGAGTGGAGCTCCATAACCAACACCAAAGTACGACTATCGACACGTCTTTGACATTATTTTATGAAAAAACCGCGACTCAAGTTTGGAATCCAAATCACGAGATAAAAGTTGATAAATTTCGTGTTTTATCGAAAAAAATGGCGGAATTAAGTTCACAGAAATCCGAAAGAGGGCAGCTTCATGTGGAATTCCTATGAAATAAACATTACTTTCTTTAGACTCTCATCCAAACTTTCTGACAAGTCAGTGGCAATTAACGAAAACGTTGATTTACGTCTCGCATTTGCATTGTGCAATCCATTCATCATTAATTCATAAATTTAATTGATTTTCATCCACCGGTATTGGAAAAATTTTAGACAGCGATTTTGAGTCGATAATGTAGGGCTCCAGTAATAATGTCGGTATTTAGCTTCGCCTTGAAAGAAGCGCGTTGCGTCTTACGATTGCCGGACCCTCCCAAGTAGCCGAAAACGGGGATAAACTATCATAGAAAAGCTTTGCGTAAAGCGTCATGCTTTTATGGTAAAGTTTTCGATAAAACCGGCAAGGAAACTCTACTGCGCTCGATAATAACTGTACGAAATTTTTTTTGTAGTTGTCATGACTTCGAAAACAAAAAGAAATTGCAAAAAAAGTGTTTTTTTTTTAACTATGCTCCACCTCTTCGATGGACTTGGAAAAATTATATGTTATAGAAAGAGGTCCGATTATTTAATACAAAAAAACTGGTAATTGTATTTTGTGAGTGAGTAACCGAAAAAAAATCACGAAAACTAAAATAATTTTTTTCAAGTAGTTCCGTTCGTGGGATTGGGTTCTTGATTTTTCCTATAAATGGCCTTGTATATATTAACAACATATATTTTTTTCATGAAAATCGGTTTGATAGATCCTAAGAAAAAAAATCTTCTCCAAAAATACTAGTTGTATTTTTATGTTTGTTCCTAGTGCAGCTACATGGTTGAAATTTGGGGTGAGTTTGTAATCCATTAAACGCAACTTTCGGCCAAAATTTGGAACGAATGCGCGTGGGGGCCACTCACCCCTACTTAGCCGGCTATGGCCTTTAATCGTGAACCGCTGTTGCATTTTTCAACCTATGACCTCCAATCTTCGAAAATCTGTAAGTACCAAATCTTTTAATTTGTTGCCGCACATCATCAAACGATTAGCCAAAACAAAAGAACACCTAAATTGGATTGGCTTATTTCACAGAAGTGCTTGCTTGGCGGCAGCACCATTTCAATACGAGCAGTGCTCGGAAATCATCCGAAAATGGCGATATGAGCAAGAAAAATAAAGAAAAAAATCACGGATTATGTATTTAAGCAACTTTTGGAGTCTAGCTCGATTAACCTGAAAAAGTTCGTTTCGCGTGATCCACGCAAAAAGCTCACCTAGCGTGTGTCACGCCAAAAGGGCAGTCCAGACGCTCTAAGGTGATCCACACCTGGCGCCGCCCCTTGATCAGGGGCGTAGACAAGCGTGTCTGGAGTGAAACTAGCGTAAACACTCCAATAGCGTGACGCGTTTGAATAGACACAGCGACTTCCACCGAATATCGCCGCGTAGAGGGGAGGAGGTGCAATACCGCGTCGTACATCGTCGCGTGCGATCCCATCGATACCGTTACGCAAAAATCGTGCTGAAAATTCTAATTCTAATTCTAAATCGAAATTATTTCGAGCATTTCCACTCGGGGATAACAGCTGACCCTGAGCATCACTTGTCATCGTTCAGCGTATGAAATTATGCGAAAATGAGAATTGAAATTTTCGGGCGCGATAGGAGAAGGCTGCGAAGGGATTTTTATTACGTATTAAAGAAGGGCGAAAAATGCTACCGGTCAACGATAGCGAGCCGCTCGATTGCCTGCCGCTTTTCCTTTTCGATGACGCACTTTGATGGTATCGAACCCACCGGAATTCATTCACGACTTTTGGATATTTGTTATCAGTTTGTTATCGGATGTCAATGCTCGTTACGCGAAGAAACATTTTCTCGCGTTCAAGAAAAACATAAACGATTCTCGTTTTTTCTCACATATTTACGAGCGCTTTTCGATCGTGTCAAGCCCCCAATGAGCCTTGGAGAACAATTGTAATACGCCTGGTGGAAAATGTTACCGTATTTGCGTCGATCTATTCGGCGTTGAGACGCTATAACCTCCAGCGCATTAGAGAAGCTCGCGCGGGACATAAAATGGGACGCATACAGCACGCGAAAAAAAGAGAACCACTGACCTTAAAAAATTCGAGATTTTCGCCTCTCACGTATCGCCATCCGTATAAAACCCGCCCCCATAGAATCCGAATTTTGCTGCGTTAGCCGAAGCAAACAACAGCGCTTCGCAAGAAGGCGTGTTTTGAGAATTCCAGAATCTTTCCTGGGTGAGAAATTGGTGATGAGAATTAAGGAAGGAAAGAGATAAGAAGAAAATATGAATGAAGCTCGGCTGGAAAATCTCACTCGCGTAGACAAAATATGGTAGATTTATTTAATATTCATAGCGTAATAGTTCAAAATTATGAAGTAAAGTCAAAGATAAACGAGGGTCTCGCGTATGCGATGACCACGCGATATCGAAGGATTCCCGAAAATGGCGGAAATCGCGAAACACTGCCACGTGGTGAATAATGTTTAAACATTGCCTGAATCTTTTGGAAAGACCGCACTAATAAGAAACCGAAGAGTTCCGCTGAAGCTAACCACAAAGCGAACTCACTTGCTCGAGAATTAACCGGTCGTAAACGTTTAATCTCTTTCTCGCACAAGAAGACCGCAAATAAAGAATAATGATCGTTGAATCGATGTAACTCGAAGGGCTCGATGAACGGAAGTGAAGAGGCAATGCTCGATCACCCAAGAGAGAGCCACGAGTATTGCAAGTCCGGCGAGAGATTCACCGATCGCTGAGAGTCTCTCGCGGGAGCTCTGACAACTACGCGCTTTTCTGAACAAAGCACTTGCGCTTGCTTCGTGAGAAAAGTCCGTCTTCTGGGCGCGTCCATTTTGAAAAATCAGATAAACGAGATAAAAACCCGACCAACGCACCAGACAGAGCACCGGGTGGGGGTCGAAGAGTCGACTAACCAATATTTCGAACGGCCGAAAACCCGAATTTTACGATTACGAGCGTTAGAATAACGAGGCGCCGAAATCCCGATCGCCAGAAAAGAGAAAGTCGAGAGAGCCGCCCCATGCGTAAGAGAGAGAGGAGGCGCATCTCTCTCTCTCTTACGCATGGGGCGGCTCTCTCCGCTTCCCCTTTTCTGGCGTTCGGGATTCCGGTGCTTCGTTATTCGAACGCTCGTAATCGTGAAATTGGGATTTCGGCCGTTCGAAATATTGGTTAGTCGACTCTTCGACCCCCACCCAGAGCACCCGGGTCGACAAATCCGTTTCGTCAGTTGACGCCGTATTCCAACACACAGATTGGAAAAAAACAGGGTTCCGATTGTCAACAGGCACGTTCCTGTTATACCTGCGGCCAGAAGGGGCACATTTCGGGAGGTTGCTTGGCACCACGCAAACAGTATGCGGGAATCGACATCGGGAGTCGCCGATAAGGGCCTAACAGACTCCTGTGCAAACAATTCGGGCCCTCCATAAAGAAATCTGGTTTTCAAGAGACCCCCTAGAATATCTTTGCACCCCGCTCTAAAGCACTCGCACGCGACCAGTATTAACAATCTCGATTAATATTTTGGGAAATATGTTGCCAGCCATGTTTGATAATAGGTCGACGAGTAAGCTTATTGGACAAGACGGGTTGTTATTAGCTTCTCGTTTAGGATTTGCACGTAACTCGAAACCCCAAACACTAACCAGGATCGCGAACGGTGAAACAATCACGTACGACGAGGAAATAGTGCTCTCGATGGAACTCGAGAACGGCGAGAGTATGATCTCCGCACGAGTCCTTCCATCGTTGCTGGTTCCTTTAATACTCGAATTAGACGAGCTAGAAGCTTTAAAAGTCATCATAGACCACCACAAACGCGTCAGGTATTTTAGTGACGAGCGTACTCATGCATCCAATTTCGCGTCGCGCGATAGTCTTAAGAACGCGAATTAATCGCTCGGTATTTCGGAACTCGGTTGGGATAAGAGTGCTCGCCTCACGAAATTTTTGGAAAAAGAACTCGAGATTCTTAAAAAGGATCCCGGTTTGACAAATTTAATCAAACATCGAATCGATGTCGGGAATAATCGGCCGATAAAACTACGATATTATACGCGGGGCAATCGATGACGAAATCGATCGGATGCTTGAGACAGACCTCATCAAACCTTTGAACAGCGATTGGTCAAGCCAGATCGTAATGAGTAAAAAATCGAACGGGACGTTTCAATTTTGTTTAGATTACCGGCAAGTTAACGAGGTCTCGAAGAAAGACGCGTATCCGGTAACATATATGAAGCAGATGCGTTCAGCAAAATACATTTCCACGATAGATTTAGGTCAGGCTCTCCATCAGATTCGTCTCGAGGAGTCGTCGAAAGAGATAAACGCGTTCACGGTACCCTATCGAGCCGATCACGCGACTTTTGAAGAAGAACCAAGCCTGGAAATGGGGACCTGAACAGCAAAAAGATTTCGATTCTTTGAAAAAAGCCCTCGCCAACCCTCTAATTCTCGCATGTCCCAATTTCAAAGCAAAGTTTGTGCTTCAAACAAACGCAAGCATGACTGCCTTAGATGCTGTTTTAACACAAGAAATCGACCGTGCCGTGCATCCAATTGCTTACGCGAGCCGAACACTTTCGCCGCCAGAATAAAATTATTCGACAACGGAACAGGCGTGTCTCGCCATATATGGGCGATTAAGAAATTCTCAGCCTATCTAGAAGGTTACCGCTTCACGATAATCACTGATCATCACAGTCGCAGGTAGCTGCAAACGCTTAAGGAACCTCCGAGACGTCTAGGTCACTGGACCTTGCAGCTCGTGCAATAAAACTTCGATTTCGTGTATCATAAGGGTGCGCTAAACCACGTTCCCGATACACTCTCTCGAATGTTCGTGTTTTTGCCACCTACATATGCTAAACCACCGAATGTCCTCCCGGAATATAACCTCATGATCGTTCCCGACAATCATGGCGGTCCCAGTGTCGCGCGCGAACCGATCGATCCCAGACATGATTCTTGGTACGCGAAAAAGCTCACGGCAATCGTCGCGCATCCCGAAAGATTTCCATACTGAAAAATAATGGAAAATCGTCTGTACGTTTATCATCGCACCACGCGAAGCGCGTTCCCAGTCGACGATAATTCAGAGTGGAAAATGGTCGTACCGCGCTACGCTCGCGCGGCGGTCTTGCGTGACAGTCATGACGAGATACGAGGTGGTCAACTTGGTGTCCATAAAACATACGAGCGAGTATTTCACTCGTATTTCTCGCCACGCATGTTCTACGATGTTTCTCGTCATGTACGTCATTCAGGAGTCTGCCAGTGGGCAAAGGTTGAGCAACTCTCGCCACTCGGTCTCATGGCTCGTTGAGTCGTCGAAGAACCGTGGAGGGTAGTCGCTGCGGACATTATGAGATCTTGTCCACAGAGTCAGTCTGGTCATGCGTACGTTCTCATGATACAAAACATGTGCTTACGAAGTGGGTTAAGTGCTGCCCGTTGCGAAAAGCCAACAGCAAAAAGATCTCAGAAGGATTAGAAAAATTGTTTTTTTTCTCGCTGGGGCACCCCACAGGTTTTACTCACGGATGACGAAACCAAGTTTAATAACCGATGCTTACAGGCTCTTGCCGCCTAGCCAGGAACTTTCCATACTACGACATCCGCAGGTGAACCCCGTGGAACGCGTCAACCGCGTGCTGAAAGCTATGATCGTATCATTTCTCAAAGACGATCCTCGAGCCTGGGACACGCATCTCGCTGAATTTCGTTTCGCGCCGCGTATCACACCTCGATTCGAAATACCCCCGCATATCTAAATTTCGGACACGAACCAAAACCACATAATTTCTATCGAAGGCACGAGTTCAAAGACCTCGAAATCGTTCCGTTGCAACCCGAAGAATGGTCGGAACGCGTACGAGAATTAGCGACCTCACACGAAAAAGTGACTCACGATCTCGAGGGAGCGTATCAACAGCAAACAGCTCAATATAACCGTCATCGCCGCGATCGTGTCTTTCAAGTCGGAGATCTGGTACTTAAAAGGCAACGAATTTTATCGTCCTCTGCACAAAACGTCACCGCAAAACTCACCACAAAATGTTACCCGCCCTTCCGAATCGCGAAAATTCTTTCTCCTGTAGTATCCGAAATCCAAAACGTGACGGCACGTTAACGTACAGCCAATGTCGAGTCTTTACCGTGACTAAGATTTTTTGCGTGCTCCGTTCATATGATTGATTTCGAAGATTCGCCGAGAGGGATTCAATTTTTCCTTTGCAGTCTATAGGTTAGTTAGATTTGGTTTGTATGGAACTCTCGGTCTGAGAAAATTAAAGTATTAGCGAGAAGCTCCGTCCATAGTTGTCACGAGCGCGTGTTATCGAGAAACCGTTGAAATATCATTCACATTTTGAGGACCGATCCACGAAATAAAACGAAGCCGAGAGAAACAATAAAGTCTTTCGTCAAACATTGATTATATATTGAGAAAGATCGTTCTTCGAAAGACAGGCGGGTGGACACGAATTGTATAAAGGAGATTTGCAAGTTGAGGCAATTTCATAGGCATCGGTCGTACCACATGAGCTCTAGAGACGATACAAAATTTAATAGAATACAATTATAGAATTGTATAGAAGCGAACTGAGGTCCTGTTATTAGATTAATAAGAATTTTGTGATTTCAAGGAATTTTGGGCTTTTGATTTTGACTTTCGTCTCGCCTTCTATGAGAGGCAACGCGATGTATTAATTCAGTTTAATATACAGTTAAATTTAACAAACAGTTACCCAGTGGACACAGTAATGTTGCAGCCATGTAACGGCAATATTACCGTTTGTTACATGTAATATTATATAGACGTTACATGTAAGTTGTATGTAAGTTACAATTTCCTACTCAGCAATATAACATTGTTATATAACAGCTATTTAACAGTTATATAACAGCAATATTACGGTGATATCATTGTAATATTTCGGTTGTATTACCGCAATATTATTATTTTGCAAAATTTTTTTACATTACTGTAATTTTAAAACGTTATATACCAGTTATACGTAACCTGCATATAACAAACGATACATAATATGTTACTTGCACGTTATTTAACAGCTATGTTACATAGGAATAACCCTGTAACTAGGAATTTATTTGAAGTTTCCAGAGGTCCCTAACCTCGCCCCTCTGACATCCTCAAGGGTTGCAGCTAGCCGACAACGTTACTGGTGAGAGAGCTCAAGGTTAAATAAATTTTGCTATTGGGATAAAGGAACTTTATTCCAATAGCTGGCGCCCATTCCTTGAGTGATCTCGTGAGTTTTTTTTTTGTGACCGAAAGAGTCACTTTTCTCATGCATCGAAGAAAAGCCCCGACACAAATTTGGCGCCCGACGTGGTGCTCGACCGTTTAAAAAAAAACGTAAAATTTCAGTAAAATAGTTTTCGCGTAAAGGATTATTTTGTACTTTAACAGATCTCGGTTTGTCAAAAAATTTTGATAAGGAGTATACAAATTTTGAAAAAGTGAAATAGGAATAATTAAGGGCTTCGTGCAGAGAGAAAAGTTTTCGAGCGAAAAGAAGAGTTTTAAATATTCGAGAGCCGATATCGAAAGATAGGAAGGGATAGAAAGAGAGTATTCGAAATATTATTTCATCGAATATTCAAGAGAAGATCTTCATCAAACTCGAAAACGCTTTGTCGTGCCATAAAGATTTTGCTTTGTTTTGGCCGTGCGCCGTGCGGCAGTAGAAGTTGTGTATTCGTCCGTGTGAGTAATTCGCCCTTTGTGTACATGTGCGCGGCAGCGAGAGGGCCTCAATATACGTAGATGTCGCTGAATGGACACTTCGTTAAACGTTCTCGTTACTGTTACCGAGACAAAGAATTCATCAGAAACTGAAAACGGCTAGTAAAATACGACCATTGAGGTAATCTGTCATACTGTCTGTACAGTGATATTATTCGTCAAAGTGTCTTCATCAAGAGAGAGCGTAGTATTTCGTGCAGTCAATTTCAATTGTTTACGTCGTCGGCTCTGACGTCAATTACGCGAGTCCGAGATCTCAAGCATCTCTCGAGATATTTGGTGCTGTGAATATTTCGATTAAAATTTCGAATAAAAATAATTGATATCGTCTCACGTTCGTGAATAACTTATTCTAACTTTTTGAATTCTTGTGTATCGTTTGACGAATTATTTTTGGACTTTTCGTTCTCGCTCGCGCAAGACAGTGCATGAGCGCTTTCGAGCAAGCAATGCTTGTCATTGCTCTATATTTGTTTAATATTGATTATTTCGAGAGCAATCACTCTCACATCGCATAATATTTTCCCTGTAAACCTGAAAAACATCAAGTTCATCGATATATCTCGCCTTATCACTCTTCCCACGTGCTCCGTACCGGTAGACCATGAGCCCGCGATAATGACCATGTTTCCATCGAGGCTGGTTAGGTCAGAGCTCTCTCGCACTCCCGTGAACTCTAACCAGCCTCGATGGAAACATAGCCCGTAAAAGTGTGTGCGCTTATCCGAAAATCTCATTCCTGATCCGCGCGCCAGTGTATGTGACAAGTTCTCGCGCATACGAGCATTCGTGTATCCTCCCAAACCGATTACGGAATTACCGAACGCGAGAAAGGCTTAACACGTTGAGCGCTACGTCAGTCCCTGGGGACTGACAGTAGACGTAACTTTTTGTTTGGTCGACTCGGCACCGCGCTCAACGTATTAAACGCATTTTGCGAGTTTGAACTCGCGAAGGGCTCATGGATTGCGAATTCGTCCTCGCGTGACTGAACTGATTGAAGTAACTCACGCTCCAGACACGCTGATCGCGCCGGAACCCCTTGGCAAGCTATTAATCGATTTCCGGTAATTTCGCTCCAAACCCCTCACGATGAGTGATTGTCGAACCCGCAATCGATTCCGGAATTACCGAACGCTAGAAAGGTTCAAACGCATTTTGCTAGTTTGAGCTTGCAAAGTTTGAATGGAGTGACTCACGCTCCAGACACACTGATTGCTCCAGAACCTCTCGGTAATCTTCAAGAAGCACACTCTGTAAATTTGATCTCGACAAGTGCCCAGAATGAAATTTTTTTTTCATTACCAAGAGGGTTTCCGGGAAATCGTCAGTCTATGTGAGAAAATTTACCATATTGTCTCGGCAATATCTCGAGCTATGTTTTTAACCGTTATTTTTCAAAAAATGTAAAATTCTATATAATTTGCATTCTACGATCCAATAATTAGCAAAGTAAAAGTTTGCAACGTTGAAATGCAACGAATTCTTTTTTCTAAATTCTTCACCCTTCAGTATGCGTTTCCGAAGTATAAAATTGTCGAAACGATTTCAGTGTGCAAAAAAGTTTTGAAAATACATAACAAAATTAAAAGATTCATTTTTGATTCATTCTAACGTTACAAACTTCGACATCGTAACAATAAGAAAGCAAAAAAGTAGCTTAAATACTCGATTCCGCATATTTGCTTCATTCGACAATGTTGTTTTTTAACGGGATTATTATTCGATATAAATGGAGTGTTCTCCATTTATATAAGACAAAAATAATAATAATTTCGTTCACGCATGAACACGATGATGAAGAATTATCGACTAAGAGTGGTTTCTATTGAAAGAAACAGCGCCGAATTAGCCTTATCAGCAAAGGTAGGAGGATCAACAGAACCAGTCCTCAGTTTTCTTAAATTCTCGCATTGTCACACCTGCGTACTTATAACGGGTACTTTCTAATTAGAGGCACAACTGGATACATCTGATTGGTTTACCAATTCTGTATTCCCCTGTCGCCCCGTGCCTGGCTGTGCTCTAATTACAAAACGGGGAATCATACCAAAAAAGGCAAGATTCGCAGAGGATACTCCGTAAATTTATGATCTTACTGCAAGCTCCACAGCTGAATTTGTTAATTTTTTTTCTTCAGTAAATTTACAAAGGACCACGCACGCACGCGGATCGAAAAATTGCCGAAGTCGCGAGATTATCACAATCTTAATTGTCCACGCGTGTAGTACTTGATGATTCTGGGGTGTGTGATTCTAAATCCGTCCTTCATATCGCTCCGTTTTCAAACTCGGCATATCCCATGAAGTTTTTGTCGTATAATTATTTTTGACGGCTTGAGCTATTCTTCTTGCCTCGAATACTGAGTGGCCAGAGTTTTATTTTTGTACCTAATCCAATTCAGGAGTTATCGGTGTTTTATTGTGAAGCCTTTTAAAAGCATTAAGGTCTCGGTATCACCGTTGGCGTTTTCCAGTGTCGATTCGATCACCTGTGTGAGTGACATTTCTCACTGTTCGTGTGTATATGACTTTTGCGGGCTCTGTACACAACGGTGATAGGTCGATAAACTCTTGTTCTTCGATTCTCTCGTTGCGGTGTGTGCGTACAGCCTATTCTCACATTAATTCGTTAGTCATCGGGCATCGGCGCGTCTCTGTTTAGTCTGTGTATTATTCGCGAACACTGTCTTCTACACTCACCTGTCCGGGTTGTGAGTGTGTTAAAGCCAGGTACTGTGTCAGTTTCGACGGTTGAACGTGCTGAGTCTTGTTATCATCTGGGTGCTCTTAGTCAGTGTGTCCGCCGTTGACTGCCATTTAATTTCATCGTCTTTTTTCAACTTGTGCTACTATTATCTCATCTTCTCAAAATGTCTTGATGCTCCCTATGCAATCGTTTAGCTTCACACGGCGACAGTTGTATTAAATGTACTGGGGTTTGGGGAAATTCTTTTCATATCAAATGTGCAACGGATAGATTTGCTGTTGACCCGAAGAATCTTGACAGCCGTGCAAACTTTTGCTGCGATGCTTGTGCGATGCATAGCTCTGTCATTACCCCCAGAACACAGCCGTCAATTAACCGGGCTTCTTTCGCCGGTCTGAATACTGTGAGATGTACTCCACGGGGTACATCTCTTGAGGACCTTATGCCACAGCTGCAAGACTCTAAAACCGGCACTGATAATCAGCTTCAATCTATTCAGGGCACTCTTGTAGCTGTTGTCCAATAATTCACAGATCTTCGAGCTGACGTCTCTTCTTTCTCTCGCAGCGCCTCAGCGTATCATAGATGATCGAATCACCGCGATCGAAAATTCGATCAAATCCAGCTTGTCAGTGGACGCAAGTATCCAAAAAAATTGTACCTCTCTGAGAGAGCAGCTTCCAGTTATGTCCGGTCGAGCCCTGCTTAAAAAGTCCGACAGAAAACGAAAAAAAATGAATTTCGTTTTCTTTCATGTTTCTGATTCCTGTTTTTCGTAAACAGCTGCAAATTAATGTGATAGGAATCGTATCGGATCATGATGACTTCACAGTATTGAGCTCCAATCCGAATTAATAGCGAATGAATGATACCACCCCATTGCGTAGGTTTGCGAAATACGACATACGTTGTTGATGCAAGTGAATCTATTCGTATATGCCATGTATGATTGTACCTTTCGTTTCCGTTGTTTTTGTTTGGTGTAAATGTATATGCATGAATGCGTTACGTCGTATACCGTGGCACCTAAACAACATGTATCGTTTCCTTTGGTGTTCGTGATTTATATATTGCGCAATTGAGATCTTATTCATGTGAATTAAATCTTATCATGTTCTATACAAATATTGTATAAAGTACTGAAACGTTTCGATATTTGATTTTTTTAATAAATTCCAATGTATTCAAATATCGAATTAATCAGTTAATAAAAATATGTAGTCTTTAGTCCATAGGACTGCGGGGCTACACAGCGCGAGTAAATGGTCCAACAATTGATTGTTAATTGAAGACTCCGATGCTGGTAATACACCGATGCCACCTAACGGATCTCAGACGAAGTGTCGAGATCTTGGCAAGCCCCCCCCCCCCCCCAGGTCGTCCTGTTACAGTACACTCTGCTTTTATGCAGTTGAATTTGGGATTCTTCATACGATCATTATGAAGTTGAATCATATATCTATGAATAGTATTTATCGTATAAAGATTTCATGAAAACAAATATTTTCTAATGTGATACGTCTCATTGTAGTTCAACCTGTGCTAGTAGCATTTCATTGCAAATATATGTACTACTAAATAAATAATACCGTATGATATTTCAATGAAAATGAATCATTTTGAACGCGATACGTCTCATTGCAGTTCAGCATGAATTATTTATTACTAGAAACATTCCATAACGAATTTATGTACTACGTAATAAAAAATCCAGTGAAGTATACCCTAGTGGATGAAGTCACCACTGAATCACGGTGATTTTTTACGGTGACAAAGTGCCCACAAAATCACCGAGATCTTGGTGATTTTAAGGTGATTCCACGGTGATTCTCACGGTGATTGTCACCGTCACAAAATCACCGTGACAATCACCGTGGAATCACGTTGGAATCACCTTAAAATCACCAAGATCTCGGTGATTTTATGGGCACTTTGTCACCGTAAAAAATCACCGTGATTCAGTGGTTTTTCAGGGTGAAAACATCGTCACCCAATCCGCTAGGGTACTGATGAGTATTTCTTAATGTAATACGTATCATTGCAGTTCAGCCTGTATTATTCATTATCAGCAGCATTTCATTGCGAATGTATGTAGTACGTCATAAAGATGTACTCTTTCGAAGAATACATATACGGCGATAATGGTGAGTTTTTCATGATCAAACATACCATCTATTGTAATGTGAAGTTCGTCATTGCTACTTTATGAATTTGAATAGATTTCTATGCGATACCTTGAACTCTATCAGATTAATGTCGTAGCCTT